>SNVD02011280.1:531178-558369 GCA_013180625.2 Boswellia sacra | reverse complement strand
GGAAATTTCAAGAGTTGGTAGTAAAAGTTGCACTTCCTATTGGCAAGCATTAATGCTGTTTATTTACTAACCACACCAAGGCCACAAGTGAATACGAATAAGACATTGGCAAAGACAAGAGCACGTCAAAAGTGGGTATAAGATGATTACGTATGCAAGGGTCACATTGGCAATGCAATGGCCAATGCTCTCTTTGATCAATATTACAACAAGTCCATAGCCAAAGAAATCTGGGACGCCTTGGAAACGAAGTAAATGCTTGAAGATGTTACAAGTAAGAAATTCTCGGCTTCTAAATCTTTTCAATACAAAATGGTTGACAATAGACGTGAGGTTAAGCAATTTCATGAAATATGTCATATTCTGAAACATAAGAAAAGTCTTAAACATAAGGAAGAGGAAATTACTTTTGAAGAGTTAGACCAATATCTTCGTATTGAGTAAGAATATAGACTAAACAGTTTTAAGAAGCAGGCTATAACATCTTCAAAGATTAATATAATAGAGGAAGGAAAAGAGTCTAAACAACCTCATCATCCTAAAGGTAATAAGAAAAGTTATTTTGGTTCGAAAGAGAACCAAAATAAGAAAAAGAAGGCTTCATGCCACCATTGCAGTGAGCCTGACCATTATAGAAGAGATTGTCGACTTTTAAAGAAACAAAATGAAAGTTCGACATTAAACTTTGCGGTCATGATTTCCGAGGCTAATATGCTAGAAGATGAAAAGGCATGGTGGATACATTCAGGTGTAACTAAACATGTGTGCAATGATTGAAGTCTTTTCACATCTTATGAATCCATGGCAGATGGAAACATGCTTTAAATGGGAAATTCATCCACTGCATCAATTAAAGGAAAAGGCAATGTGCAACTTGAGTTCACATTTGGGAAGATCCTTACTCTTCTTGACGTTTATTATATACCTGAAATTAGGAAGAATCTTGTTTCTTGTAGCTTTCTTAAAAAGTTTGGATTTAAACTTGTATTTGAATCAAACAAGCTTGTATTGTCTAATGGTGGAACCTGCATTAGAAAATGTTATTTATGTAAGGGCATGTTTAAACTCAATACCAATAAAATAAATGTTTCTTCTGCTTATTTGATTTACTCATTATCGTTGTGGCATAATCCTTTAAGAAATGTTAATATTAGATAACTATATGATATGTGCAATCTACAATTGATTTCTGAACACAAATGATTGTATATGTGAAAAATGTAAAGTGTGTGCACAAACTAAGACCACAGAAACTCCATTTCCTAAGAATATTGATAAAACATCCTTTTTGTTGCATCTTATTCATAATGATGTTTTTTATATGCATAATAATCCTACTAGAGGAAGCAAAAAATATTTTGTAACTTTCATTGATGATTTTTCAAAATGTTGCTATGTATATCTATTGCATTCTAAGGATGAAGTTTTGGACAAACTTAGGATTTATAAAATTGAAGCTGAAAGTCGTTGTGATACTAAGCGAAAATACTTTAGAAGTGATAGAGGAGGTGAATATCAATTTTCAGAATTTTGTGAATCTGTTGGTATTGTGCATGAAACATCAACTGTGTACATACCCCAACAAAATGAAATAGTTGATAGAAAGAAGAGGTCACTTGTTGAAATGGTAAATGCTATGCTATGTAATTCTAGACTTAGTAAAGGTTGTTAGGGTGATGCTGTACTAACTGCATGTCATATCCTAAATAGAGTGCCTAATAAGCAAACAAAAATGACTCCTTATGAATTATAGAAATAGAGAAAACCTAATTTATCATCTTTTAGAGTTTAGGGTTGTAGAGCAATAGTTCAATCACCTAAACCTAAAATATAGAAATTAGGTGAGAGAGGAGAAGAATGCATTTTTTTAAGGTATGCTAAACATACCAAAGCATGTAGGTTTCTTGTAACAGAACCTTACAACTTTATTAAGATCAATACTATAGTAGAATCTAGAGATGCTATATTTTATGAGCATAGATTTTCTACTATACCAAAAAGTATTGATTCTAAAAATTTTGAAACACGTTTAGAAACTAATACAAAACATAATGCCATTAGTGAAACCCCTGAACTTAGGAAAAGTGAAAATGTAAGGATAAAAAGAATCCTTGGACCATACTTTATAGTTTACTTGTTAGAAGGATCTAGAGACTCAACTTGTAAACAAACAACGATAACACCAACAATAGAATTAGACCTTTTTACCTATGAAGAGGCAACGAAGTCATAAGATGTTACTTTTCAAAAAGAAGTCATTAACAATGAAATGGATTCTATTATGGGAAACAAAACATAGAAACCAGTTGACTTAACCATCTGGTTCTAAACCCATTGGTTGTAAATGGATCTTCAAAAAGAAGATGAAGGTTGATGGGACAATTGATAGGTTTAAAGAAAGATTAGTAGTAAAAGGCTTTACACAAAAAGAAGGCCTAGATTACTTTGATACATATGCACCTATTGCTAGGATTGCTACTATTAGAATCTTAATTGCTTTATCTTCAATCTATTAATTTTAAATCAATAAAATGGATGTAAAAACTACTTTCCTTAATGAAGAGTTAGATGAAGAAATTTACATGGAGCAACCAAAAGGATTTATTATTCTAGGACAAGGACATAAAATATGACAAAGTGATAGTTTCTAATGGTTTTTGAATTCATGAATTTGATAAATGCGTATATAATAGATTCAGTGGTAATAAAAGTGTGATTATATGTCTTTATGTAGGTGATATTTAATTTTTGGTACTAATATTAAGAGTATTGAACATATTAAATCATTTTTATCATCTAATTTTGATATGAAAGACATGGGGCTAGCTAATGTGATCTTAGGTACTAAAATTATAAAAAGTGATAACAACCTAGTACTTACCCAATCACATTATATTGAAAAGATATTAAAGAAATTCAATCATTTTGATTCTAAGCTTGTGTTAACAACTTTTGATTCGAACATAAAATTGTACCCTAATATAGGAAGAGCAGTATCCCAATTGGAATAAGTATACCATGACATGTACTAGGCCTAATATAACTTTTATAGTTGGAAAGCTTAGTAGATATACTAGTAATCCTAGTCAATTACATTGGCAAGTAGTGTATAGAATTTTGAAATATTTCAAATGCACTAAAGATTATGGTATACACTACACTGGATGTCCTTCAGTTTTGGAAGGATTCATAGATGCTAGTTGGATCAGTGAGAGATACGATTATAAATCCACAAGTGGGTGGATATTTACTCTTGGTTCAAAGAAACAAATGTGTATAACAAATTTTACCATGGCTACAGAATTTGTAGCATTGGCATCATGTAGCAAAGAAGCTAAATGATTGAGGAAATTACTTATAGAAATTCCAATTTGGCATAAACCAATGTCTAATGTATTTATTCATTATGATAGTGAAGCAACTTTGTCAAGAGCTTATAGTAAAATCTATAATGGTAAGTCTTGACATATTGGTCTAAGACATAGTTATATTAGACAGTTGCTTACAGATTGTGTGATTACCATTGATTTTGTGAGATCATGCCAAAACTTAGCACTTGACGAAAGGCTTTGCAAGGGATCTAATTTCAAAAATGTCTAAGAGAACGGGACTAAAGCCAACATCATATCATCACCAATGATGGAACCTCAACCTAACACTTACTTGTGGAACACCAAGATCTTGGGTTTGATGAGTAAAGTACATCATAAATTGTGATTGCAAGCACTATAATAATTTTTTGATGTGTCCCAAGGAAAAAAGTGTTTGATACATGTAATTACTGGAAAGGATAAGTGTAAAGCTTTTAATAGACTTATAATAGGTTTTCTATTGGAATGTTTTAGTTACAAGGACATTCTTAATAAGCTTTACCTAAATGAGTGTAGGAGATGGTGCCGTTTCCTATGTAACTTGGCTGGTTACTAAAGTGCTCATGAAAATAGGATATAGACACAAGGCCAATCCACATGTCGGCTTAAAGAATACTTGAGAAGAAGAAAGCTTATGTGTGAGATATGGCCAGTTAGTTGGATAAGATCGCTAGTTCAAAGCTTGCCTACCATGCCATCTAGACTAACTTTCATGTGTTATCACTAACTATGGTTCAAGTCCAAAAGACACCTTCATTTATGCATAAGATTTGCAAGCCTATGCAAGAACTTTTAAAAATATCATTTATTTTGAAAATGGCAGGGGATTTTTAGAACAATTTTCAAAATAAAGCTCCAAAGACACATATTTATATATTTGACTTTTGGAAGAGTTGTGTCTATTATAAGAGAAATCAAACCTTTTTAAGAGTGTGTCTATTGGAATTAAACTTTTAGAGAGTTGTGTCTATTGGTAGAGATATTAATCTAGAAAAGACATGTACTTTGGAAATAAAATGGTATGATGAATGGTTGCAACCTAAGTGAATGGGTGCATAGAAAATTATAAATAAGGTCATTCTTAAGCTATTTTACATACCAATTTCTTCCTTCTTGTGAGTTACAAGTTCTCTTCCTCCTTTATTTTCCATACAATTTCTTGCATAAAAGTTCTATTGATTTCTCACATCAAAACCAACTGTTTTATTTATCTGCAGGGATAGAAAGTTTATTCTTTGTAGGCTTGTGCAATTCAAGAGTATTATGGTTACTTTTATTAGTGCACATCGCAGGAAAAGGACTAATGCTTCATTTTATGCTGGAAGTATATTTGCAAACTCAAGTACATCACAAATTTGGTAGGGGCAAATCATATCTTAAGGAAAGCGACATTTGTAACGTGCCTTGAAACATACCAACTTCTTTCTTTATTTTCTGTACACAAATTTTACTATTGTGAATGCATATTTTTATTCAATAAAGTATCCCCACATTTATTTCCCCCAACAAAATTTATAAGCCTACTAGTTTTTTAATATAGTAAAAGCTGAGATTATCTTAATTGAAAAAGGTAATGTGAATGTGTTCCCTCTTATACAACCACAACAACATTCTCTCTCGTGAGAAAACAAACTTTTGCTTAAGGTGAAATTATTTAATCCAAAAGAAAACCCACTTTTTTTAATGGATAAGGATGATATGTTTCAAGTTTTAAAGATAGGGTCAACCTCTGTCAATAAAAGGGTCAAGATTCCTAATCCTAAGTACAACATTAATAAATAATAATATTTACTAAAGATACTTTTAAAAGAAAATTAAGAAGTGTCTAAACATGCAAGTATATATTCATAATATAAAAATCTAGGAACCACATTTTAAAACTAAACAAAATTTGGAATAATTAGACAATATATATAACATGATGAATCTCTCATATATCTGCAAGCAAACATGCTAGCATAACATTATCATATGATAAACCAAATAAAACAAGCAATAAACATCTTCTAAAAATTAATCATGTTATTTACCACACAATGAAGAATTTGATTTTTAAGGCAAACAATACAATATACAAGACACTCTTTGACTTTAGTGGCTTTAGATTGTTGAAAATATTTAATATAATTATAAAAAAAATAATAAAACAACATATTATATAAATAATAAAACATCTATTAAATAAACACAACAAGTAAAAGAGATGGAGTAAAAAATATGTGGCTTGAACATTTAGGATACATTTTAAAGACATTGTCCTAAATACAAAGAGTCATCTTCTCGTACGTGTATTAGTGGTACTCAAGGTCCAAACACAACCCAATGCTCTCAAACTATCTCGATGAGCATAATCACTAGAAGAAAATAACGTTGTCCCCACAAAGGTACGTACACATATACATAAAACTTATTTTCAAATGAGAGGGAACTTTTTCATAGAGGATCATAAGTCTTAATAACTCTCTCAATAATTCACATAGCAATACTGTAACATCTAGTCATAATTTAGAGTCACTCTTGTAACTCATATCATTATGTGAGAGTATATAGCTCCTTAATGATGTTGGTAGCTCATAAGGTTTTTAAACCCTTTATCTATGATATTTATTATATTTAATTTACTTAATATTCTTTTTAAATTTTATTAAATTGAAAAGCGGTACTTCCTACTTAAATAGAAATTTCTTATATGAATAGGTTTCCTACATTACCTTCTAAAGGAAGGTTACTCACTTATTTAATTATTTAACATTTATTTTGTTAAGTTAATATAGAAGAGTCCTAGTTTCCTACTATTATATGTTATCTTATAGGATTTTATTTCTTATCCAGTTAAAATAGTCATTGAAATTACTTGTATAGTTCAAATGGAATAAGATCATTGCAAGATTTTTTTGTCTTTTACTTCTTTAATTGCTTAGGAAGCGCTATCCCCTAAAGCGGTGGCAAACTTAGGGCTGATTGTTTTTTTTTTTTTTGTCTGAAATCTGAATTTAACTTATTCTCATATTTCAAATCTTTTCACGATGTTTATTTATTTATTTATTTGCTTAAGACTTAATCTAAGACATTTTTATCTGAATAGAACAAGTTAAAAATTTTAGCTTTTATTTGAATGCAAATGTCTGAATCATTTACTACTCCACTAATTCTCTTAAATACTCGTATAAAATTCGTTTATGACTAATTTGTACATAGCCTAATATTTTAATTTTGAAACATTATTATTTATTTCTAATTTTATATTATGATTCTTTATATATTTGTAAAATTATTTTATGGTCATTTAGCTTATTTATATATCAAATTCTTTTAGAAAAATAACTTCTTTACCCAATTATACACATCAAATAAATTAAATTCATAATAAATTTGGTATGCAAATATTTTTATTATTTGAAATAAAATCACAAGTAAAAATAATATATATAAATAGGGGATATATGTATAAAACCATTAGTTTTCAAGCATCTCAATTCAGATATTAAAATAAAAAAAAACAAACATATCATTCAGATTTTTATATTCAAATCTATTTAGATTTCAGTTTTATTCAGTCATGTTCAAATTTCCAATAAAAAAACAATTGGCCCCTTAACTTCTTTATTATTTCTCTGCTCTGATAAACTCTGTATAGGGATGTAGTATCATATATCCAATCCAAAGACGATTGGGGAGATCTTTTCTTCTCCACACAACCTTTTGCATTCGGTATGTATTCTCGAAGAGGTGAAGAAGTGAAAAGACAAGACAGAATACCGAAGCACTGTCTTATGTCTTTATGGTGGTGAAGAGCATGGATCTTAGGCTGAAGGTGTGATGTGTTTTGGTAATTACCAGTATCCATAAGCATATTCTCTGCGAGGCTGGTTTATTTCGATGGCCTTATCACTACTATATGTCTTATGTCTTACATCTAAGTGGTGGTGGTGTGCCTTGGCACTGCCGTTTTTGGCCTCACGGCTTGGCTGCAACGCAACACTTGCTACTTATGCTCTAGCTATGCTTTTTGTTATGTTTGCACTACAGATTTTACAAGTAGTGGAGGTGGGATTTCTTTTTTTCTTTTTTAAATAAGAAAATTATAGATCAATTTTGTTCTCTGGTTTCTCACAAAGGTTGGTTTCATATGTGCATTGGAAATTTTAATTTGTTTCTTATAAAAATAAGTGTGAGTAATTTGATGATGCATTCTTACCGTGAACTAAGATTGGAGTTGGAATGCATCAACGAATGAAACTGCGTTAGTCTTGTCGAGATAGTACCAGTAATAATGCCAGCTTGCCACCCACCTACAAGTCCTTGTGAACTCTGGATTTAAGACACAAGTTGTGATATCATTACATATTGCGTCGCCAATCTAAGACATGAGTGGAAAGTGAACCAACCCAAGGTTGTGGCTATTCTAGCTAATAGGACATTGATAAATAAAAATAAAGTGGGTGCTTGGCCTTGTGAACTAGGTGGTTTTCTCAAATCTGACAAATAGGGTAGGCCATTCAAAATAAAACTATACTATTTTAAGATAAAAAATTAAATAATTAAGATCGATAGTATTATAATTCAATATAGCAATAATTTTTGTTGATGTATAGGGATGGCGATGCAGCATGGAAAAATTAGAAAAATGTGTCGAAAATTGGAAATAAATATTTTCAATATTCGTTATGCATTTGATTTATTTTCTAGTTTTAAAATAGGTTTTAATTAAAGAGAATTTAGATTTAGTTTACATTATTACTTTTCCTATTTGAATTAGTATTCCTATTTAAATAAAGTATGAGAATTATTTTCCTATTAGGTTTAAGGTTAGTTTAGTATAAATAAAGTCTTTTGACTACTTTTGTAGGAGGTTGTTTGTTTTTTTATATGAATTAATGAAAAACTCGTGTGATTTTTTTTCCATTGTTTGATATTCACCCGTGAATTAATGAACTTTGATGTCTAGCAATTTAATAGTCTTGCAAGATTAAAGGATTGTTGGAAGGTTTCTTGATTTTGCGAGTTTATGCCTTTTTGCTTAATGCTTTGCTGCGTCAGATGGTAACTTGACCCCTATGGGGTACTTGGTATGGGTCCGGAGCTGGGTCCAGCACTTAGCCCCGTTTGACCCGCCCCGGCCCCTACAATTAAAAGATGTAAATGAAAAAATTTTAAATATAGAGACTTAAAATAATTTTAAAGGGCAATTTTGATAGGCTTTAATACATACGAATGCCCTGAGAAATTGACAATCCATATAAACTTCACATGTCACATCCCCCATTTTAATCCCACATCCCTAACCGTAATCAATATTCTTCTCTAAGTTCTCCAGCCGTCCTCTACTCCACTGTTGACACTCATCAGGCCGCCCTCCACTTCATCGTCATCAGCTCTCGCTTGAGTCGCCTCGCTCCACCATCTTCTCCAACGCTCCTCCACTCCATGGTTGCAACTCGCCAGGCCCTCCTTACTCGTATCCGACTCGCCCCCACAGCTCCACCCTCCACAGCTCACCTCCATGGCTCTACCTTCCTCACTCACAACCAGCTCACATCAGTCCTGGTTTGTCTCTTGACTCACTTTCTCTCTTTTACAATTTTGCTTCATTTACGTCTGCCTATTCATGTGCTCTCTGTTCCAGTTTTGTTCTTCGTTTACATTCAACTAATTTTTAACAATATCATAAAAATTAGGTGACATTTAGGATGATAGTGATACTTCTGTGATTTTTTTCGTATTTTTTTAATTTAACGTAAGAAATGGGTTTGGGTTGGACTTGATGATAGTACTGTCTTTTTGTTCCTTTTAGTTTTTTTTTATGGCTTTTCTTCTTGTTTGTTAGGTCAAGTGCCTAGATTGGCCATTGCTGCTGAAGCAGCAATACACAGGTTCTTTGGATAGTTCATTTGCTTTCTTGTTAATTGAGTTTTGTAACTTATTGATTGAATGGAAGTGATTTTAAAAGATTTTGACATATATAATGCAGTTCTATTTCTGATGTTGTTACTTTATTCTTTTAGTTTAATTGGGGCTGATGTATTCTCTTTTAGTTTTAAAATTAAGAAATAATATGTTTGTTTATTTTGTTAGATACCACTTAAAAAAAGTGGTAAGAGAATATTTTATCTTTAATGTAATTTTTTTTACCTTTGTTAAAATATAAAAATATTTTTATTTATATTTATACAATCTTTTAAAAATTAAATACTTAATAAAATTAAATTAAAATTTTTTTCATTTAAATAGTTAATATTAGATTATATAAACTCATATGATATTGTTGTATAACTACTATATCAATAATATTATCAATTTTTAAAATTCAATCCTCCAATTAGATCAAGTTTAAGCCATATCAATTTGTAAAAAAAAAAATTGTAAGGGTAGTATTTTATCTATTACATTTTGAGGACCATATTTTGAATCATAAAAAATTAATTCTATTAATTAAAGTGTTTTCCATTTCATGAACTTAAAAAAAAAGAAACTAATATGACCTTTTAACTGATAATATTAAATATTAATTTTTTACTTTAAATTTACACTATTAAATAAAATAAAATATTCTTAGTAATCTAATAAATAACTTTTGAAGTTTCAATGAAATTGTCCTTATAATATGTAATAAAATTCTATCAAAGATAATATCTATTTTAAAACTCGCTATTTATAATGATATCAAATTTTTCAATAGTTATTATTCAACCTATTATTAGCTAATTAATTTGAAATATTAATAGAAATAAATGAAAGTTTACCAATTACAAAAAATATTTGTCATATTTTTAATATGGTAATTATAAATATAGTAATAAATAATCTGACAATTTGATAATAAATACTGAAACAATCACAGATATATTGCAAATTGTACTTTTAATAAATTAAAATAACATTCATAAATAAAAATTTGATAAATTTTATATTATTTTAATATGTAGGGATATTTATGGAATAAAATTTTTAACACCTCATTTAGACAATAATGGTTAGAAAATTTGATAAAATTTATATTCGTTTAATATGTATGGATATTTATGAAACAAAATTTTTAACACCTCATTTAAACAATAGTGATTAGAAAAAGTAACAAATTTTCACTTTTTCAATTAATTAATTTATCACTTAAAATAAGTACTAAATGAAAAAACAAACAAAAATTTTAATATTAAAATCTAAATACTTTTAAGTGTTAAGTAATAAGTGGAAGAAAACAAATTACTCCTTAGTGGCTTGGCGTGTAGCAAATAAAATACTTTGGTGGTTTTGATGGTGCTATTAAAGGCGTTCTAGTATACTAATTCTAGTAATCCATTTTAATAAAAAATAATTAAAATGATTTCTTCACTGATCTTTTATGAATGTAACCCATTTTAGTATTGCATTGGGTTTCAACTTATCAATCCCTTTTATGTTACAGGTCACTAAGCAGGTGTTCACCTGGAGAAAAAAAAGATGAAAGTGTATTATGACTGTGGCATTGCATTGGTGATTAACTGAATTTAGTCTAGTTGATGATAGTTTCTTTATATTGATTATTTTACTTATTCATATTTAATTTTTGAGACATGAGATTGAAAAAAAAAAAATTTGTAACCGACAGGGGTGGATTGGAGCAAGGCAGGGCAAAAAATAATTCAACAGGGTTGGCCTTGATACTTGCTACCCTGGACCCACCCCGCCCTGCCCTGTTGCCGAGCCTATTGATGTATGAATTATGATTTTGTTGATGTATGAATGATGTGGATCACTAAAGGTGGGCAATCTTCGAGGTAGACCATCCAGTGGCGATACTTGTTGAATAATGTTATACAAAATCCGCTAGTGCACGAAATCATAAACAATTAAATATGTCAATAAGTATAGCATCGTTGTCACGAGGATTGTTGCTACTAATTACCAAACTTAATCTAACTCTAATTTATTTAAATTATTATTAAAGAATGAAATTTTTATAAGAAACAAACTACTATTGATAACTAAACTGTAACTAAGTAAAGAAAATAATAATAATGATGAGTATGAAAATTCCAAATTATTAAATCCCTGGGGTGTTAGATTTCAATAAAATTAATCAATTCAACTTTCCTAATCCAATACATCAATATTTATTTGTTATCAACATATTCCATTCAATTAATTATTAATCTTTCTCAAGCATCAATAATCTATTTTAGTAAACCAAGTTTAGATCTTGCCAAACCTATAAACTTATTAAAATGCATTGAACACAAGAAATCTATCAATAACTGTAAAAATCCCATATATCTTTATTTTATGAATTTATTGGTAGAAACAAATGTCACTTTTTAATCTCAATTTGAGTCTCAAAACCATGTAAGAGTTTATCAGACTTTTATAAGCATTAATCATAAAATGAAATATTCAACATAATAATATAGAATAAACATCAATTAATTGAGATTAAGAGAATCAAAACATCATAAGCTGGCTACATCTTAGCCCTAAAAAAAAAAAAGAAAACTAGTTCATAATGAATTTAAACAAAATACATATCATCATTTGAAGCTCCTAAGAGAAAAGAAAAACTAAGATTATAGATAACTTCCAGCCTCTAGCCGCTTCCCTCGAACCCTTGGAACACCTCTTTAAGTTTTATAAAGTCTTTTTATGGTTGTGAATAATAGATTTCAAAACTGGAAGAAAAATCGAACTGCTAAAATTATCCAAATCGATGTAACATCGTGATTCAAGTTTATAGCGTTGTAGCCCTCGTCATAGAGTTGCGGCGCTAGTGCCTTTGACTTGGGGTTGGCAATGGGGTGGGGTGGGGTGGGGCGGGGCAGGTACGGGGCAACAGGTACCTAGCCCCGCCCCGCTCAATGTTTTTTTGCCCTGTCGCGCCCCTAAATATTTATATTTTTGCAAGCATACCCCTATAAAATTTATATTTTTGCAACCTCGTCCCCCTGTAACATTTACATCTTTACAAATAACCTCATTCTCAATTTCTCATCATATCATTTATAATTATCACCATTTTTTAACAATCATAAAAATAATATATACTATGACCATTTTTTAGCAATCATAAAAACAATATATCTTCAAACTAAAATCAAACATACGCACAACAACGAAATGAACAACTAAAAAACATCATTCCATTAAAAGTCCAAGATTACCAAGTAAACAACAATTTAACAAACAAAACAATTACAAGTTACCAACAAGTAAATGACTACAACAATAATAAACACTCTAAGTAAACAGACTCATAACAATAAAAGCATACCAACACAAACATAGTAACAAGTAAATAATAAATACTGCCAACACTTGACCAAATCAACAAGTTGATAGCACACATCAACTTCCTACATCTAACACTCTAATGAAACATTCTCACAAAGATGTCATTGAACTTCCTCCTTCATCATCCAATGTTTTCCCTCCAACCATCTCTTCTTGAGGAATTATACCTAAAAACATAATAACCAAATCAATAACTAAATAAGAAAATTAAATAAAAAATAATAATATTCAATAAGATAAACTTAATATACTAGAACGTATACCTCGCGTTTTTGGCCATAACCAATTTTGAGTACACATTAATACCTCCAATGTTTCAGGAAGAAGTCTACTACGATGTGGACTCAAAACTCTACCACTTGTGCTAAAGGCAGACTCAGATGGAACTGTGGACACTTGGATGGCCAAAACATCTCTAGCAATAGTGGACAATACAGGAAACTTACTTTTATTCATCTTCCACCAAAGCAAAACATCAAAGTTAGGACCAATAACTACATGATCCTCCAAATAAATATCTAGTTCAGACTTCTTTTGCAATCCCATATTAGTACTCTCTTTAAATTTTTCATATTCAATATCAAACTCACTTGATGCACCGTCTCCTATAACACCTCCTATATGTGGTAAATTTACAACAAATTCCCTTTGCTCATTACCCAAACCCAATCTACATTGATAATCTATCACCATCTCTTCACAAATAGTACATCCTCCCTCAATATGCTCAAAAGCACCATCTCCGTAAATCTTCTTGTATACAAACTCCACCATTACCATTTTACACCTACGATCCAAAATCACAGCCACAACTAACACTCCATGGATAACATTCCAATATTTTTGAAATTTTTCTATCATTGCATTAGCCATTTTCTGAATCTTTTCAGAAGGAGACATAAGCCAAGAGCTCAAAGATAATCTCAACTCACCAATTTTTGGAAAAAACTTGTTTGCTGTGGGATAATTTGTTCGAAAAAAAATTTCAGTCAACTTATAGAGCTTTTCCGAATGATAACACACAAGTTTTGTTGCTAACCACTCCTCTTCCTTAGGCAAATTTGTATATTGACTATCACGCTCCTTCAAGCGAACAAACACATCTTTATAGTCCAAAGCTGTACTCAACATCTTACAAGTAGAGTTCCACCTAGTTTTACAATCAAGAAACAATGTTTTATTAAATGTCACTTTCAAGTGACGTGCCGTCTCCTCAACCTTTTCAATTCTTTTAGGTGTAGATGTCCAAAAAGCAACACTATCCCTAACCTTTTCAATGCCATTTCCAATCACTTCTAACCCATCTTTAACTATTAGGTTCAATATATGAGCACAACACCGCATGTGAAAAAGTTTTCCACCCAACATCAAATGCCTATCACCCAATTTATCAAGTACTTGTTTTATCATAGCATCATTGGTAGAACAATTATCTACAGTTAAAGTAGATAATTTCCTTTCCAAATTCCAATCATATAAGCAATCAATCAACACTTGTCTAAGACAGTCTGCCGTATGTGGTGCTGGCACAAATATGAACCTAACAATTATAAACACAAAATTATGAGAAACTATATTCAATATAAATAAATCAATAAAATAAGATAAGAGTGCAACTTCGAATATACCTCAAAATCCGATTATGGAGTTTCCATGAATTGTCAATGAAATGGGTTGTTACAACCATATATCCTTTCTTTAGGTTGCTAGAAGTCCACATGTCAATTATTATAGCTATCCTTCCTTGCATGTTTTCCAACAATTCCATTGTCTTCTCTTTCTCACTTTCAAACAACTTGAATATTTCATTCTTCAACGTGTTTCTACTCATGGTACCAAACAAAGGTTGAGCATAATTCATCATTTCCCTAAAGCCCTCATACTCAACAAACCGCAATGGAAGTTCATGCAAAACAACCATTTTTGCAACTAGAGCCCTGCAAACATCTTTGTCAAAAGCATCTTTATCATGGCACCCCAAGTTTGTAAGAGTTCCATCACTTTGTTTTTGAAATTTTAAAATGCTTTGTTCCATGGTTAGTTGATTAGCTCGACGACATCTCTTCAAATGCTTACTTAAATAGGAGGTGCCGTTTGAAGCCCTTGCAATGAATTTTGTCCCACAATGGTTACAACGTGCTTTTGGTACTCCATCAATAACTAGCTTTGTAAAATGTTGCCAAACATGTGATGTAGTCCTTGACTTTTTGCTATGTTGAGACAATTCATCATCATCTTGTTCTAGACCTCTTTTACTAGTGGATATAGCAATATCTTCAAAGTCTTTATCAATGTTTAAGTCACCACTGGCATTTAGGGTATTTGACATCCCCACTTCTTGTTGTGATTGTGAAGACATTGTTTACCTAAAAAAATCACATAAATATGCAAAATTAAGATATAATTAAGGAAGAAAAACAACAAGTTTCAGAGTTAAATAAAGATTAAACTATATGTATATGTGTGTGTTTATATATATAAGTCACTAGGCAATAAATAAAAAAATAGATAATAACTCATGTATTATTATTAAGTTTATTTAATGTAAAAAATAGGTAAAGTATGCAATATTTATGTTTATCTAATGTAATTTAATTTGTTATTTAAACCATGGTAAAGTATTATTCTCAAAAAGCATTAAGAGAACCAAATTAAAACAATAAATTAACGTTTGAAGCTTCTATAAATTTTAGAAGTTTAAACAATGTTAAAAGTTTTAACGTACATATAGCAACAAAAAGTCTTTATTGTTGTTTGCATGTGGTTTTTGTATACGATATAAGATTGGTGCGCAAATACAATAAGAGAATAAAAATAGAATATATTTCACTACAAGTGAAAAAATTAAAATTGATAAGTATAAAGGGAGGATATTCCATTATTAAAATACACGAATCACTATTATTTAGAGTCTAACCAGTTAGGGGCTTGTTAATTTGATGAACATGATAAGAATGGTTGAGGATTGAAGCATTGTAATTTACTATGGATTAAAAATATTGTAATAATAATATGAGAAAGTAGAACTTCATGTCCTGTCCATAGAATTGGTCATAATAAATTAATGTAAAGCAATTAAGAATTTGATAACGTATAAATTTTTCTTTTTGAGTAATTTTCGTAATGTATAAAACTGAGTTAGTGCTAGAAAGTGTTCAAAACAATGTACTATATTGGTAATGTATGCACTATCATTGATCTGAAATTTCCTACATAACAATTTACAAATCAACCAATATAATTGACAAGCAAAAGTTGAAGCATTTACGGTCACAACAATTTTGGGATCAACAACTAATCAACCACTACGTTACAATTCTCTTTATAGATAATAAATAATAAATATGATCATTATATTTAAACAAAAGTTTTCATGTTAATAAATTGAGTTTAATGTCTTTAAATGATATGACAATTACCTAAACAATTTATTATTTAAAAAATTCATCCATTATCTTAGTATACATTACGAAAATTATCTTAGTATAAAGTCTTTATGGATCTAAGTAATCTGGAATGTCTCTACGTAATCATCTTGCACTATTTTGATAAGAACTTTCGAAAGTACACAATTCATATTTATAAACCGTTAAATTTTCAAGAAACTAGACTTTGAGAGTTTTCCAATGGTATGCGGCTTATGATATGATTCATTGTAAATTGGTACAATTAATTCTAAGAAGTTGACTATTCTAACAAAGGTGAAATTTGAATGGTTTTGCCCCAAAATTGCTCCAATTGCTGTCGTTTGCCATCTACAGCCAAGGAAACTAAAAACAAATCAAAATAAATGTAAAAAACACAAGTTTAACTCGAAACAAACTAATATACCAAGAAAAGAAATATTAAAAAGTGTGTAAATATTGAATTATCAAATAACAAATCATAGTTAAAAAAAAAGTTTTGTTAATGGTGGCGATAAGAACCTTCTACCCTCTAATAGTCAAGTCAAACTCTATTTAATATGAAACATTGAAGAAGGAAGCTTTCAAAGGAAAAAATTTTAGATAGAGGATGTCAGCAAAAACATTCAGACCTTATACGTGAATAGAAAGATTTATATAATTGAAGTTCAATTTTGGAACCTATCTACTGAAGATAGTTGTGGCCAATTGTGATGCATATGAGGGCAATCATTCTTAGAATTTCTTATATAACATATTGATCAGTAATGTCCCATTGATCTTTGGAAATCCGACCTCCTCTGAGGGATCTTTATCAATCTCCTGTGATCTAAATGAACAAAGACAACCATAATATTGTCTTTTCAAAGAGTGAACTCATGCTTTTGATAGAAAACTTTATATTTTTCTAGAGAATCAACTCATGATGTTTTTACCAAAGAATTTTATCTTACTATTAAATGTTGATTAAGGGCCTATTTGTTTCAATGTCTATGAGTAGAGCTTATTGAAATAGATTTTTTTGAAGTAAAGCTTCTAAAAGTAGAGCTTTTATTAAAAAGTTATTAAATGTTTGATATGACAAATATACAAGTACTTATTATAATTAAATTATCAAAATAGAGTTTCGTTATAAGGAAAGAATAAATTAACATATTTAAAATTAAATAAAAGTATTTTTAACATTTCAAAACTTTAAAAAAACTTAAAAATAACTTTTCCTAAAAGCCTCAATTTTGGGCTTCTTTACGTAGACATAAAACAGTTTTTTTTAATCATTCAAAAGCTCCTCTCATGTGGCAACCATACGACACAAAAGAAAATTAAAAGAGATTTGATCTAAAAAAGTTCTTTTATCTAGTAGAAAAACACAAACAAACGCGCTCTAAACCTCATGACTGCCTTGACCCAACTCAACCCAACTGCTTGCTTCACTCCGTTCACTTGCTGATTCACTGCCTCACTGCCACTAACCAGGTGTTTATTATGGGTTTTGCTTGGGTACAGCAACTGTAGGCATACAACAACAGCTGCTTTTAGAACTTTTTTTACTCCATTTACAACTCAATTACAACTTTTTTACATCCCATTTATGACTTTTTTTTAACTATATGGTTGCAGCAAGTAGACTGTAACATAACCGGTTTATTATATGCATCACCTTTTATTATTTGAAATGACTAAGCAAACATCTCGACTAAATGTTTATTTAATTTTTGGGATGCTTTCAATAAACAGAGAATTATGAGTAAAGAACTATCCAAAAACTGATTTAAAAGGACAAAAAATTATTGAAGAGAAAGTAGTGAATGAAAACGACGTGGCATTGGCATTGTAATTTGTGGTGTTGTAATTGTGTCACGATTATATTTCTTATAATTAAGGATTTAATTTTTACTTTTTAATTCTGTTTGTTACTTAAAAACGTCATTATCCCGAAACCTGAGGCATGGTCCATAGTTGCAAGCTGAACCCTCCAAAACTAGTGTTAGAAAGAGGTGTGCAAAGGAAAATACAAGCAAATAAATTTTGGAATAGAAATTTTCAGCTGCAAGCCAAATCTCCGATGAGTTCTTCCAATTTCATTATCTAATTATAAAAGCATCCCCAAAGAGAATTCTCTACACAGCTACACCGCCAACGACAAGTTCATCCATAAAAGGTGGCCCATTAAAACTATATCTTGTCATATGAACATCGTTTCAAGGAGTCCAAGCGGCCCATATTAAAGACAACTCATGGAGAAATTTTGCGTGTGGATCCAAGTAGGGTTGGCAATAAGGCAGGGCAGAGCGGCAGGCACCCATCCCCACCCCATTAAATTTTTTTCTGTCTCGTCCCGCCCTGTTACTCTGGAATGGGACGGGACAGGGCGGGACGGAATAAAATTTTAAAAAGAAGACTCGAGCCTCTGCAAAATTTTAGGTTAATTGGATTAAGATATAAATTTCTAAAATTTCTGGAATCACTCCTGTTCAGGGATTGAGTCTTAGGCAAAACGGTTTGTTTAGGAATTTTTAAGAAAATTTTGTGGAACATTTGAGGTGTTGAGTTTATGAATTTATCAAGATGTTTTCTGGTTATGTCTTAGGACAATCGTTGGACGAGTAGGAGCTAGGATATTTGTGTTTTTGGATCGATCAAGGTAAGTAACATCATACATGTACTATGATTAAAGTGTAATGTGCTCTTAATAAATATTTTGATTTGTTAAAAATTATTTTTTATGTGATATCATATGGATTATTTCATTTTTAGAATATAAATTGTGGAATTAGAGTTTTAGCAAAGCTTTTAAATTGATTCTCAAAAACTGTTTTTATGTTAAAGGCAGTTTTAGTGAAAGGAACTTTTGACGAACTTATCATTATTTACGAAAAGTTATTAGTATATGTACTTTGAGAATCGTGTTATTTACAATGGTTTTTGAATGTTTTGACTCATTGTCAATAGTATCTGAATACTGATATGAATTCTAAACCCAGCTGTGGTATTAGTGTGCACACGACTTTCTGGCCGGGTCACCGGGATTATAGGTGACATATTTTTGGACCGGGTCATCGGGATTACAGGTGACATACTTTTGGGTCAGGTCACCGGGATTACAGGTGACACATTTTGGGCGGGGTCACCAGGATTATGGGTGGCACTATGTGACAAGAGTCGATAAATGTTTTCTGACCTTTAATGATTGTGAATGGTTTCTTTGATCTTAAATGTTTCGAATGCTTATGACTATGTTTTTGTTAAGATATGATTTTTGGAGTTAAAGTATTAAACTATGAATTTTATGATGTTTTTATAATTGTTTTAAGATACTAAATGGATGTGTATGATTTTACTTACCGAGTTGACGGCTCACCCCTCGTCTCTAACATTTTATTAGAGTAGCGCAGCGGAAGAGTGGTTGGGCTTGATGGTTGATGTCAAGGCTTTAGTTCATTTTTGGAATTATGCAATAAGAAGATCCCCTTTTATTTTAATAATTGTGTCTGAAACTTTAGATTATTAGACTTTGTTTTGACGTAGAGAGATATTAAATTTGTTGTTATGTTCCCTATTTTCTAATAAGAAGATTTATTGAAGTTTTATTTAGAGGTTTATTGTTAGTAATGTCCAAGCATATTAGCAATATTTGTGTTTCGATTTTGGGGCATTACAGTTATGGTATCAGAGCTTGGGTATATGATTCTGTAGACTATAAAATGTCAATAGAAAGTAGTGACTTAGATCGAAGATGATAAGTTTTCTTTAGATCTTGGAAACCTAGAACATTCATGTGATTTCTTATTAAATTTCTTATGTTATGCTAGTTTAAGATGCCACCACGTAGACAGACTATTGAGGCTTCTAGCTCAAGGGGTAACAATAATTGAACTAGAGGCGGCAATAATCGGACCAATGATAACCCTACTATTCAAGAAATGGCTCAGGATAATCCTCTATGGATGCGCACATTTACTAGATTCATGAAGCAGTAGAATAGGCTTATGGAGCAAATGGCAAATCATAATACTGGACGTGGTGGTAATAGAGAAGGAAACAATGCTGCAGCGGGTGAAGCTGTGATAACCTTGGAGCAATTCAGGAAACTAGGTCCACATACTTTTCGGGGTACTACAGATCCTTTGGTTGCTGAGGCTTAGCTAAAGCAAATAGAAAAGATATTCACTTCCTTGGGATGCACGGGTAATTTGAGGGTTACGTTTGCATCTTTTGTTTTGGAGGGTGAGGCTAACCATTGGTGGGAAGCCTCTTCGCGATTGATGATTAACCGTATGGGAGAAGGTGCACAAATTACTTGGAAGATGTTTGTAGACTCCTTTAATGAGAAGTATTTTCCTGATCGAGTTCGCCACAGGATGGAGGCAAAATTCCATCGTTTGACTCAAGGAAATAGATCAGTGGCTGAATATGAAGAACAGTTCAACTCTCTATCTCGATTTGTGACCATACCAAGTGATGCTGCTAAAGCAAGATTGTTCTTTGAGGGCTTATGTCCAACTATTCAGTCCCAATTGGCAGTGTTGAAATTGGACACATATGCAGAGATAGCAGACCGAGCTATGATTGCTGAGAGGTACTTAATAGAACCTCAGAAAAAGAGAGATGATCATAACCGACAAAATTCCAAGAGTGAGGATAACATCTGGTCAGGCCAGGGGGATACTAATAATTATCCTTCCCAAAGAAAGGATGTACATGGATCTTCTCAAAACGATACAACCCCTTGAGATCGTTGCGGCAATACACACCGTGGGAATTGCTATTGGAACACTGGTGCTTGCATTGGTTGCGGTCAGATAGGACACAGGATTAAGGATTGCCTAAAGTGGAGAGACTTTTGTTAGCCCTAAGGCTACATGATAATTTTGATGATAACAATACACATTGATTAATTGAGATTTACTAACATATTTATTTATGTGCAAGAGTAAGATCATTGAAATAATTGTAAAATCAAGAAGAGGCTTATTAAAATGAAATGTTGAAGCTAAGGAGAAGACTACATGTTAAAGGCACCAAAGTTTAAGAACAAGGTTTGATTCAAGGAATGTGACACATGAGTAATGTTCAATCAATTGGTCATATATTTCTCTACAAATGTCCAACTAATGTGATTCTTTAGTCTTTGGAAATCTTACTCAATTTATAACATTTCATATGTTTTAAAGAAATTCAAATTTCAAGTGTAAGGTTGTCCTAATCATCATGCAAGTTGAAAGACAAATGGAAGCAGCTGACATGAGCACCAAATACTCTTTTGGACATATCTTGAGCTAGAAAAATTAAAATAACTTGATTCTTATGGCATTGGAAAGAGGACTTAATTAGGCACATTTCATATGTTTTGAATAAATTCAAATTTCAAAGGGAAGGCTGACATAATTGACATGCAATTCAGTGGACTGACACAGAGAAGAAAAATCAACTCACATGAGCACCGAATGGTGTTTTGGCCATATCTTAAGACAGAGATATCAAAATGCTTTGATTCTTAATTTTTTGGAAATTTTATTCAAATATTCAGATCTTTTATGTTTTGAAAAAATTCAATTTTCAAATGGAAGGCTGACAGAATTATCATTCAATTTGGTGGATTGACACAAGAAAGAAAAATCAAATCACATGAGCACTGAATGGTGTTTTGGCCATATCTTGAGCTATAGATATCTAAATGACTTGGTTCTTGATGCGTTGGAAATCTTATTCAATTTTTCAGATCTTTTATGTTTTTCATATTTTCAAATTTCAAATGAAACATTGACAAAAATGACAGACAAGATTACGGTTTTTATGGTAGGCAGAAAATTTGGAGTTAGTGTCTTCACTTGATTAAGTTCTTCCCATTTGCCTATAAAATGAGCCCTTCTCCCATGCATTCTAAAAGCAGAGACAAGAATCTATCAAGCCACAAATAAGAGAAATATCAAGTTTAGAGAGCTTTAATATTCTTTATCTACTATTTGAAGAGAGTTGTACTTTTGTTGTAAAAATTTTCTTTGTTCTTGTGTTGTGGTGAGAGTGAGATCTGTCTCTTATACACATCTAGATGTGTATAAGAGACAGCAATACATATATGTGTGTGTGTGTGTGTGTGTGTGTGTGGGGTGTGTGTGTATCAAGGGTTGAAGGATAGTGTTGCCTTGGGTGGGGGTTGTGTGGGGATGAGGTTGTCATCAACGAAGAAACCTTAGTGTGGTGTTAATCAGATGTTAAAGAAGTTAACCGTTGTGTGAGTTTGTCACATCAAAAAGAAACTCTTGGTGTGGTGTTATCAAGAGTTGAAGGAAGCTGCCTTGGTGAAGTTGTTCATCAAGAGGAACTCTTGGTGTGGTGTTATCAAGAGTTGAAGGAAGTTAGCTTGGTGAGGTTGTTCATCAAGAAGAACTCTTAGTGTGGTGTTATCAAAGGTTGAAGGAAAAAGTCTTGGTGAGGTTGTTCATCAAGTAAGTTGTAAAGATTTCTACAACTTAGTGGAAAGCCTAGCTTGTGGAGCTAGGAGCCCGTGGGCGTAGGCAAGGTTTACCGAACCACGTAAATTGAGTTTGCACTCTCTCTATCCCTATCCTCTTTACATTAACTTGTACTTGTGATTGTTCTTTATTACTATTCTTTTGGTTGCATTCTATTTTCATCTTCTTCACCTTTATTCTCAAAGAAAGTGTTATATAATTTTGATCTTCAAAGAAAAGTTTTACAAATCCGTTTTGATAAATAAAAACTCAATTCACACCCCCTCTTGGGTTGCCATACCTGGGTTTCAAAAACAAAAAATAAATATAGTGGTATCAGAGCTTAGGTTGCTCAATTTATTTAAATCTTAACGAATTTTTTTAGCCTATGACAACTTTTTAATTCAACTTCGATATGTTGAGGGGACTTTACTTATTACTCTAGGCCTCATTTTTTATGGATATGTGATTATACTCTTATTGGAAAACTAGAATGAGTATTTTCTTGAAATCTTTTGATTATGATTGGGGGTCTATTGTTTTGGAAGGACCTTTTGTTCCTACCAAAATTGAAAATGGGGAATGCATGCTTAAAAAACCTAAAGAGTTTAGTGAAGATGATAAAAAAGAAATTGAGTTTGAATGCTAAAGCTATGAATGTGTTGTATTGTGCTCTAGATAGAAATGAGTTTAATAGAATATCTACTTGTTCTACGGCACAAGAAATATGGCACACACTTAAAGTAACTCATGAAGGAACTAGTCAAGTTAAAGAATCTAAAATTAGTATGCTAGTTCATAGTTATGAGCTTTTTAGATGAAACCGGATGAATCAATTTCTGAAATGTTTACTAGATTTACGGATATTATTAATAGTTTGAAATCTCTTGGTAAATCTTATTCTAATGTTGAAATGGTGAGAAAGATTCTTAGGTGTCTACCAAAATCTTGGGAGTCAAAGGTGACGGCAATTCAAGAAGCAAAGGACCCCATCAAACTACCATTAGAAGAACTTATGGGTTCTCTCATGACTCATGAAATCACCTTGAATGAGAATGAAGAAGATTTCAAGAAAAAGAAAAATATCGCTTTCAAATCTTCAACAAAGAAGATGATGATTCTGACAATGAAGGAAATGATGAAGATCTTGCATTCATCACAAGAAAGCTAAAAAGGATGATTAGAAGAAACCAAGGATTCAAGAAGAATTCTAGAAGGGAGTACAAAGGGCAAAGCTCAAGCAAGATAAGAAAAATGATCAAGTCATTTGCTATGAGTGCAAGAAACCGGGACATGTAAAGATGGATTGTCCTTATTTCAAGAGTCAAAACAAGAAATCCAAAGCAATGAAAGCCACAAATTGGGATGATAGTGAAGCTAGCTCCACCGACGAAGAAGATTGCGAAGTGGCAAACATGTGCTTCATGGCTTTAAGTGAAGATGAGGTAAGTATTCTAATCTATGATCCTAAACTTTCATATGATGAATTACTTGAAGCATTAAAATTTTATCATGTGCAAGTGATTAGGAGAAAATTCAAAATACAATGCTTTCATAAAAGAAGTCAAACAATGTTTATTATTCAATTAGACGAGTTGTTAGAAATAAAGTGTATAAGCTTTAGAAAATGAAAATGAAAATTTTAAAGCAAAAAAGATTTTGAAAGTTTGGAAAGTAAATACATTATTAAAAAAATGAAAATGACATTTTAAAACAAAAGGATTGATAAATGTGGAAGAAACAAGATGATTATTTTGAAAAAGGAAAATAATGACTTAAGAAATATGTTGATAGTTACAAAAAGTAGACAAAAAATGTATATTCTGATGTTACAAAACCAAAGGTGTGTTTTTGATAAAAGAGGTTTAGGATATAAAACTCATAAAAATCAAAAGTATTTTAAAAATTATTTTACTCATGCATCTTCTAGGAATAATCCTAATCATTCATGTACTTATTGTGAAAGAAAAAGACACAAAGTGCATTCTTGCTATATTAAGAGAAATCCTAATTTGAAACAAATATGGGTTCTAAAAAGTACCATAACTAACCCCCAATGACCCAAGAACTTTTGAATACCAAAAAGTTACTCCTTGAATGTTGATTGTAGAGACAAAGCAGTGGTAAACACAAGTGGTACTTAGATAGTGGATGCTCAAGGCATATGACCGGAGATGCCTCCAAATTTTCAAGATTAATCATGAAGAAAGGAGAATATGTGACCTTCGGTGATAATGCCAAAGGAAGGGTAATCGGACATGGTGATAATGGTAACCCTTCTTTACCTATTATTAAAGATGTTTTGCTTGTTCATGGTTTAAAACATGATTTTGATTAGCATTGTCAATGTGTGTATAAGGGTATTTTGTTAATTGGTGAGCCCTAATAGATTGTGTGGATAAGGATGTTAGTCTACAATAAGACTTATTGTTGGAATAGATGTTTCGTGGTAACATGTTTGATACAATTGATATTGATGTTATGCTCATTGTAGAAAAGTTTTTTTGTTTTCATTGCTATAGCATGATGCTTAGTATGGCATAGGAAGTTAGGTCATGCTTAGCGTGGACACACAATTTCAAAAATTTTTAAAAAATGATTTAGTTGATGGTTTTCCAAAAATAAAATTTGAAAAGAATAAGATTTGTGATGCTTGTCAATTTGGAAAACAAGTGAGAACTTCTTTTAAACAAAAGAAATTTATTTCAACAAATAAAACTCTATAATTACTTCATTTGGATTTATTTGGACCATCAAGAACTCAAAGCCTTGGTGAAAAGTATTATGTTTTTGTTATTGTGGATGATTATTCAAGATTCACTTGGGTATTATTCTTGAAAACTAAAAATGAGGTCATACAAGCTTTTTCAAAATTTGCAAAAAGAGTCCAAAATCAAAAAGGGTATTTTATTGTGTCCATTAGGAGTGATCATGGTGGTGAAGTAGACAATGTTGCATTTGAAAATCTTTGTGATGAAAATGGTTTTGAGCATAATTTTTCCTCACCTAGAACTCCACAATAAAATGGTGTTGTTGAAAGGAAAAATAGGAATATCCAAGAAATGGCTAGGACCATGTTACTTGAAAATAATTTGCCAAAATATTTTTGGGCCGAAGCCGTTAATACCGCATACTTTGTAATTAATAGAGTCCATATTAGAGCTTTAGTAAAGAAAACTTCTTATAAACTTTGGAAAGGAAGAAAACCTAACATTAGTTTTTTTAAAGTTTTTGGATGTATATATTTTATTTTAAACACCAAGGGTAACCTTGGAAAATTTGATGCAAAAGCCGATGTTGAAATTTTTGTTGACTACTCCAACCATAGTAAAGCATATAGAGTTTTTAACAAAAAGACTCTTACTATTAAAAAATCTATGCATATTAAATTTGATGAAACTAATGTTATTTCTTCAAAGAATTTAGATGATGATATTGTTGAGGTAGAAAGGCAAATCAAGAAATCAAGGCTTGATGAAACGAGCCAAGATGAATTACAACTTTCCAACAAGAAACGCTTGCAGGAAGTAAATGATTTCTTACCCAAGAATTACCAAAGGAATTGCAAGGTAATCGCAAACAGCTCACCCTAAAGATCTCATTATTGGTGAATCTCACAAAGGCATGAAAACTAGATTTTTCCTTTTTAAGAACTTTATTTAATCACATTTTTGCTTTTGTCTCTCAAATTTGAGCCAAAATCTTTTAAAGAAGCCGAAAATGACGAAAGTTTTGGATTTTAGCTAGCAAGTAAGAAATTGAATCAATCTTGAGAGAAATCAAGGTGTTGGAATTAGATCCCTAGAAGACCCAAAAAAATCTTCTATTATAGGCAAGCTAATACTGGGATTTTCTTAGAAAATAACAAGTACATGAAAATGTGGCACCATTATTAGAAACACAAGCTAACTTTGTTTCTCAAGATACAATCAAGAAGAAGGGTATTTGATTATGGAGGAAACCTTTTTGCACCGTTTTCCTAGATTAGAATCAATTAGAATGTTGTGTGCATTTGCATGTTATAAAAATTTTACATTATATCAAATGGATGTCAAAAGTGCAATTTTAAATGGTTACATTATGGAGGAAGTATATGTAGAGCAACCTCTTGGTTTTCAAAATCATGATTTTCCAAACCATGTTTTCAAACTCAAAAAGGCACTTTATTGC
Organism: Boswellia sacra; assembly: GCA_013180625.2. Taxonomy (NCBI): domain Eukaryota; kingdom Viridiplantae; phylum Streptophyta; class Magnoliopsida; order Sapindales; family Burseraceae; genus Boswellia; species Boswellia sacra. The sequence goes on along the minus strand of SNVD02011280.1, from coordinate 531,708 downwards.
TTGAAACAAGCACCAAGAGCATGGTATGATAGATTGAGCAAATTTCTCATTGATAATGGTTTCGAAATGAAAAAAGTTGATACTACTCCTTTTGTTAAAACAAAAAATGATGATTTATTAATTTTGTGGTTAAATCTATGTTTTGATGATATTATATTTTGGTGGCTACTAATGTCTCTACTGTGTGAGGAAAAATTCTTCCAAGTGCATTGCAACCAGATTTGAAATGAGCTTAATGGGAGAATTAAATTTCTTCCTTGGACTTCAAATCAAGCAATCAATAGATTGGATCTTCATTAATCAAGCTAAATACACAAGAGATCTTCTCAAGAAGTTTGGCATGGATAATTCAAGGACATATAACACACCTATGGGTACATTAACCAAGCTTGACAAAGATGAGAAAGGAAAAGATGTTGAGGTAACAAAATATCGAGGTATGATTGGCTCTCTTTTGTATTTAACTGCTAGTAGACCTGATATTATGTTTAGTGTGTGTCTGTGTGCTAGATTTCAATCTTGTCCAAAGG